>KZ107839.1:2834695-2864160 GCA_002116315.1 Epicoccum nigrum
GTGGGGGGTGAAGAAGGGGGGGGGGGGCGTACTTCGAAGCTGGTGCACCCCAGGACGAAATCATTGCACCAGTCCTGCTGCGCAATCAGCTCTGGGACGCGGTCCCAGGTCATGGTCTCGGCGGCGGGGCCGAAGAAGTCCTGATCCTGGACGGAGAGCCACAGGCCGCCTTTGTCGCCCAGCGCGGCGCTCGCGGCGACCACGTCGTCGATGTGCGCCGCGCGCGCTTTCCGCAGCCCCTCGTCGCCGCGCTCCTCGATCCCCAGCTCCGCCAGGAAAGCCGCGTACCGCGCCTCCCCGTGCTGGAGCGGTGCGGGCGCCGACGCCGGCCCAAGCGGCCCGCTCATCAGCACCGCCCGGTGGAACAGCGGGCCCTCGCGCGGCGGCGGCGCGAGCAGATGCGCGCAGATGGACATGCTCCCCGCGCTCTCGCCGAACACCGTCACCTTCCTCCTGTCGCCTCCGAACCCCGCCGCAAACCTCTGGAGCCACCTCAGCGCGTTCCGCTGGTCGTTCAGCGCCAGGTTGGCGTGCCCGCGCGACGGCGTGTGCAGGTATCCCAGCGCGCCCAGCCGGTACTGGATGCTGGCGCCGATGACGGGTTCGCCATCGGACGCGGATTGGGACACCATGAGCGCGGTGGTGTGCTGCTCGTCGATGCGGCCGAGGATGAAGCCGCCGCCGTGGATGTATACCAGGAGGGGGAGTTTCTCCGCGCTGGGGGAGTCTAGGTTGTTTGAGCTGCGGGATTCGAGGATGTGGAGGGGTACGTTGAGCTGCAGGATTAGGCATTGGAATTCGTCTGAGGGGGGAAACTCGGGGTCGCCGGGGAAGGGACCGCCGTCTGTGGCGCGGTCGGGGAAGATCTGGGGGGAGGCGAAGCTGAGGGTGGTTAGTGGAGGTGGTTGGTAGGGAGAGGGCGAGAGAGAAGTACCCGTGGGCGGTGTAGTCTCTAGATTGATCGGGGAGGTGGTCCAAGAGGATTGATTTTTCGAACCGCGCGGGGATGCTGGCGTAGGGTATGGCGCGGAATTGGACGACGTTGTCGGGCGTTACAATACCTGTCATGGAGCCGAGCTCCGCATGGTGGAAGGTGTATGTTTGGATGTTTGTTTCGTTTGACATCATGCTTGTAGGTATCTCGGTTGTGTGTCGTTGTGTATGTACCTGTGGGTACTGTGTGGAGATGGTAGCACTGTGTAATGTCTGGTGTGAGGTAACTTATATAGTCGATCTCCTGAATGGATTCTTCTTTGAGAAGGGCGTGAGCATTAGAAATGTAAAGGGCGCAAGTGTCAGATGGACGACTTTTGAGGTCAGACGTTGGCTTCCCGGCTCAATTACCCGTTTATCCGCATGGGGGTTCATGGTGCGAAGGGCATACTCTGCCGTAAACTATAGGGTACATTGACACACGCATCGTCCGCATTACGAATGCGCCGACAGTGAGCGGTTACTATGTTTAGACACCCAGGGACAGGATCAGCATACATGTCGACAATGACTCCCAGCGCATTAAGAGTGAATTTCCTGCCAAAGAGCTCAGGTTTTTGCACCAGAACGATTGGTGTTCGCCTTATCCTGCAGACCAGCAGTTATCGTTTGGAGAGAACGGCGGTTTCCTATAACCTACGGTCAAAAGTTGAGCAGCGCTGCAATCTCGACCTTGGCGATTCGCAGACTGATGTCTCGACCATAGATTCGATTTCCAGATCCGAAAGTAGCAAGAATATCTCCTCTACCAGTAGAGCGACTACGTATCTCGATTGAGTGTCGGCTTGCGGGCTCCCAGTATTACGCTATACTCCACGTTCTAGATGACATGGGAGCAAGCATCAGGCACCGACTTCCGGTATCGGCTGTACTACTTGAACAGTCGGTGAGTTGTTTGCAGTGAGGCTTTGTCCTCTCAATAGTTTCGGTGTTGGTTGAGGTCCAAGCCAGAGAGCGAGGCTCACAAGGTCATGGCAGTTGTTACATGGACTAGTGCCAGCCCAATCGGATGCGTACAGACAATGACACAATCTTTTGAAAGAATCGGTCAAGCACCATACTTCCACTTTGCGGGACCACGAGATCATCATTCGTGGGGGTGATTGTGTTGTCATGGACGTTTTACCACCATTCAGTTGTTGCCGTGTGGCTTCCACGAGAGAAGTCTCATAAAGTTGACACCGGTGAACCTCGTCACTGGACACAAAGACATGGAGGTTTGTCCAACAAAGAGGTCTGTGTGCGTAGCAGCTTCGGCGGCTACCCGTTTAAAGCAAACCAATGGGATTCAAACGCCATGTTCCATGGAAAGCATTGCGCTTTGAACGCTCATTTCTGAATCACGTGGTTTCCCCTTGAACAGCGACTCGACGGGAAGCAGCCGGGTTCAGCTTGACTGTATGGTTATATAGGTAGCGGTATTGACGTTCTTTGCTGCAGGTCGACGGTGCAACTTGGTTGAACGCCGAAGCTCGCGTTTGACAGAGGTGTAGTTTCTATACTACAAATATCTCTTCTGAACGCTTCCCTGGGGAGCCAAAGCCGATTTCGGCGGTGATACAGTCTTTGAAGGCTTGGCTGCATGCCGTGGAACGCGTCTTCTGAGATGTTAGTCTCAGTCTTGACCATTCCAAGTGTCAGGATATCCGTGAGAAACTGCAGATCTGCTACGACATATTAATTCGTTCAGATGACCCCTGGTGGTATGACACCCCACGTCTGATGTCACCTTAAGAGCCCCGGATGACTGGATGGGACCAGAACGCTGATGGATATGAAAAGGCTGGTTGCTGAAACGCCGGTGCACGATATTGATTAACGGTCCGTGGCCTTCGAATTACCGCCCCTTTGAAGCAAACACCCGGTGTCGCCAGTGTAGCGTGGCAGATACACTGATACTTGATAGCCTGGAAGGAGCTGAGCAGGTCAGGTGTCCTGTCGCAGTTGAATCATACACTCTGATAAATCCTGACCCAGGGCCCTTGAATCAGTGCAGCAAGAATTTGACCTCACCTGCACGATTACTACTTCTTTCTTGGAAATTCGGCAAGTGATTGCCTCACTTGTTTTCGAAGATAGCAAAAAGCATACTACACGTGAACTTTTGTTTCTGCAGTTGGAGGATAATGTTACCGCATAGGGTTCGGTTTTTTGGGCACGACAACGACTGGGCCGATCGAATCGAAATCGGCGAACTCCTGAATTGCGTCAACCTCGAGCTAGGCCTTCACCATTTGTATCTCTCGGATACAGAGGTTACATTGTTCCTTCAGGAGCTCAGGGACATATCGAGGCCGGGAGTGTACAACCTTGGCAGCGACACAGAAGAGGAGTTGGTAGCACATCTCAGGGAATGCCTAGCCAGAGATCTGAGGTCGAACCGCGATCAGGGCTTATATCAAAGCCGCTCTCGATTCATGGTTTACTGCTTCGTGGCACGACGGATCCACTCACGCGAGCTTGCCAGGGCCCTGGTGCGATTCTTCTTAAAGAGAGGAGATGATATCGCCGAGGAAGAGAGACACTCTTTGTTATCAGAATGGTGTATTGGGCTGCAGAACATCGAAGGCTTGGCGCCCGGTGACAAATGGCACAGGGCCTTTCATCGAGCTACAAGGCGTGGCCCTCCCTTGTTTGAGGAATGGCGTAGACCTGCTCCACATCGTATCGCAGACATGCTTGGATTGCACAACGACAGAGACTTCAACGAGTATGGCCATGGACGAGCCCATGGACTGTTTGCACCTCGTGTGCGGAGGAACCAGATACCAATTGTTCCCGGGATGCGCTTGGGTGAGCTGCCACCGTACCCTCGCGTCGGCTACTTTGATCACGTGGTGGCTCCGGCGTATGGCCTTCACGACTTTCAATTGGAACAGAGATTGCGTCAAATACAAATGGCTAGGATGTTGCGCCACGTGGACTACTGACGGTACCGGGAAGCATCCAAGCGCTCGACAGCGACGATCTCGGGAAGCGATGAGTGTGCCACAAAGGTGCGTTATTTCTCGAAGGTGGGTTTCGTTTGTGCTGTTTTGATATGCGAATAGGCTTGAAGATGGAAAGAGCATGCATGCAGAGTTGAGTTTGTGTGGACTAGGTCGTTTATGAGAGAAGTTGGGGCGGCTTTGTAAATCTTCGGAACCACTTGAGTGCGAAAGTCAGCCTAATCCAATAGCGGCTTACATATCCTATGTCCAGATACGCTTACATGCAGTGTGGTTCGTCGGTGCCGTACTTTTAGGTACCCTACCGTTCTTTCATTAAGATCTTCGAAGGTGTCAAGTCAATGCTAAAGACAACCATACACCATGCGCCTCGCTAAATGTACAGACCAACGTTCACAGAGATGCTTCCCAGAAAATCGAAGCGAGGAAAGGCAATAACCTTCTGCGACTTATCCCAGATAATGAATCACCAACCAGCAGAACGCAAAGAAGATGACAACACCGCCATAGAAAATCCACTTGTCCTGCTTCGCCCTTCGTTCGACCATCCTGATAGTGTCGCCACTGATGCCTAACGTATTCGCCACACTGTAGAGCTTCCTTTGTGTGCCCTTCAGCATCTCCCGCTGGTCACCCAAATCGCCCAAGACGGCACGACCTCGGTCAAGGAACTCGTCGAGCTGATTCGATGTTTGGCTGAAAAAAGCGTTCTCGCGAAGAACGTGTCCCTCTCGATCGTAGTTGCCACCTTGTGGTGCGCCAGCAGAGTACGGATTTGCCTGGTATGGAGCGTTGGGATCGCGCGGCTGTGAGGGTGCGAAAGGCGAATATGATGAGTTGATGTTGGATTGGGCGTATGGGTTCTCAGGCGTCGCGGCGTGATGCGGGCGACGACCGAGCAGCTCTGCACGTGCTTCTGTGGTTTTCTGCAGCCCATGTTAAGAATCTTCTCTTCAATGCGTAAACCTTATGGCTTGAACATACGACTTCCTCGTTCGCGCTCTTTATCCTCTTGTAATTTTCCCGGTATTCGTCCAACTCGTTGCGAAAGTTCTTGAGGCGCTCAAACGCCTTTTCTTGCTTTGTTTGCACAGGCTCCTGCTTTGCAAGTTTGCCATAGTCATCGATCGTTCGCGAAAATGTTGCTAGGGATGCATTGAGCTGTGCTTGCAGCTGTGGTGAGGGCGCTGCGCTGTCGGCGAACTGGTCCAGATCTTTGCGAATCTGCGTAGATTGCCGTAAGGCGGAATTAAACAACGCGTTCTATGGTCAGAGGTTAATCCTTGGTGTTGTAGCGGGAAGCAGCTCTAAATGTACCATTGTGCGATATCTATGCAAATGCTTCTGACTGAGGAAAGTATGGAACAAGTGACCTTCAGCTTCAGCGATCGTTTGCGAGTATATGGTATGCGGTATGTGTCGATGACCCTCCAGATGTGGTTTGTGTTGACACATTGCATCATGGCGATCGCGAACTTCAATCAGAAGTACGCTAGCCAAATCTGGATCGGCCTAAGCAGCACAGTGACAGTGCGTGAGCACCTTCTAAAGTGGCAACACCACACTGTCAGAACCGTGCCCATGTCTGACGATGCCTCTTATGACACCTGGCTCGGTGTATACGTCCAAGATCTGTCGGTTGGAAGCACGATAGAGTGGGCAGACCTCCAAGGCGAAGACTTACTGGCCACCGACGACCATAATTTCCTCCATGCGCCCAAAGACTCTATACAGTTTCCCGGGCTTTCATTATGTCCATCATGCAAAGATTTGGAGCACCAGTTAGAGCTACAAGGGTCAGGACGAGCTCCCGAGGTCACTTGGGGCGGGTTCTCTGGCGGCTCCCCTGTCATCCCTTCTGACGGGCACATTTCCAGCAGACAAAGGCTTTCTAGTATCATGCAAGGCCGTATCAAAGGTTGCGAGATGTGCACGGTGCTTACTGCCTGTATAGATGACTTTGTCGCCGCCATGCTAGACGGACGTGCTTTGGCAGCATTCAAGTCCTTCGATATGATCGAGTATCTGCATCCGTTTGTTCGGAACAAAGCGACTATCAGATTAAGCAAGACAAATGTGGATCCATCGAGTATGTTTCTCCAGCTTGAGCTGATACGTGAGCCCTATTCCGGCCAAGCAGACTTACGAGGTACTCGCATCATTCCTCCAGCACTAGCTACCGGAACCATACCGATCCAACTCGATCTGTGCTATGCAGCATCAACGATCAAAGAATGGTGCACAGATTGCACTGAGAATCACACAACCTGCACAGTACCCAAGGTGCCGCTTGTGATGCCGGACCGTGTTCTGGATGTGTCACCTAGGTCTGATGGGAGCATCAGGCTCGTTGAAGACCTGGACGAATGCGCTTCATACATTGCGCTATCATATTGCTGGGGCGATGCCAAAGCTCACTGGAGTACCACAACATCAAATTTAGATCGAAAAAGGACCAACATATCAGATGACAGCATTCCTGACCTCTTTAAGGATGTCGTCAGAATCTGTCAAGCTTTGGAAGTCCGTTATTTGTGGATCGATAGCTTGTGTGTTATTCAAGACTCGATAGAAGATTGGGACATGCAAGCTGGAAAAATGGCTAGCATCTACTCGAATGCCCTTTTCACGATAGCAGCGTCAACATCTCACAATCCGAGCCAAGGCTTATTTGTGAACCGATGGACAACATCAGTAGCCTTCCAAAGCGAAGCTACTACTCTCAATGGCCAATCAAGTCTCACAGAGAGAAGACGACTGCACTATGCTTCTGGATCAGTACAACTGACAAAGGGCCCTTACTTATATCAGCTGGGGCCCACAGACCTTATTTCCCATCGGATCATGGCATCAACAGGTCTCATCCTCGACAGAGAGGAGGCACCACTGTTCACTCGAGCCTGGGCGTTTCAAGAACGAGTCTTGTCTACCAGGATCGTGTACTTTTTGCCCTCTGAACTCGTATGGGAATGCAATATAGGCATTTCATGCGAGTGTGGAAACATGGACGTCGCAGAAAGGCTTGCTTGGACTCAAAATAGGGTCTTCGGTGGGTCAAGAAAAGGGAACGTCAGCCCGCTCCAAGAATTCAAACTGCGACGTGCGGATCGTTGTAATGAATGGCAGAAGCTGGTTACCCAGTACACCTCGCTCAACCTGTCTTTCGAGAGCGATCGTATTGCTGCATTTTCTGGTATTGCAGCGAGGTTTGCCGAAGAATCTGTCGGCCAATACGTTGCCGGCACATGGAGTGATATGCTTCCTGCAGCTCTGTGCTGGAGTCCAGTAAGAAGACAAGCAGCGAGCGCTACTGCGCAACAACGCAATTTGGAAGCTCCATCATGGTCCTGGGCCTCGGTACAACTGTCTAGGGGCGACTCCATACACTACCGGCACGCAATTGGTTTGTCGGAGATGGAATGCTCAAACTTCAGGATCGTTGGTATCGACGCTGTACTTTCTGGAAAAAATTCCTTTGGTGGGGTTCAACGCTCAACCTTGACCGTACAAGCGCTTTGTTTTGACTGTGCCCCCGGAAGTGATGGAACTCGCACTCGCTCGAGCGTGGCGCCGGCAGATACCGACGCAGAACCCTTATGGAGCCCTCACGTGCAAGACTTCATAATCGACCATGATACGTGGTTTAGAGGCAAAGCAAGCATACTTGTGATGTATCTTGGGTGGGAACGAGGGCTCGTTGTCATGGAAGCGAAGAACGAAACGACTGGCGCGACGGTGTATCGTCGACTGGGTATTGCAATGCTTTACACTTATATGTGTGATAGGTTACAGAGGTATACGGATTTGAGGCAGATAACGCTGGTGTAGGCGAACGAGAGTCCATCTGATGGGAAGCGATGCGCAGACGTCACCTCTCATTATTGAGAGGAGAGTCACCATTATGGTTACGCAAGTCGGAAAAGCTTATATCTGCCGATACTCCACGCAGTAACGAATAAGTGTCGCAGCCACGATATTGAAGCCGCCCGTGGGCAATTATGTGATGAGTAAGGAGACATGGCCCTTTGAGGAAGACACATCAACTTCTCTTCTATGAAGCGCCACAACAACATAGCTGCACGTTGCCTAATCTGACGCAAAAATCACTCTTAAAACAGTGACGACTCGAAGGTATGTCGAAACAAGCTTTCGTTTCGTTACGTTACTTTGAAGTCTATTTACAACCAAAGCTCTCTATGCAATGAATTGCCCCTTCTTGCCTGAGAAAGTCGAGCCAATCTCGCCCCACTTGATGTTGGAGAAAGTCGTCGAAGGCGCAGGCTCAACCTTGAGGATGTTCTTTGGGTCGCCATCAGTAGCAGAGCATGGACCAGCATCACCGCTGTCAAGCCACTGCATGAAGCCGCCCTCGTCCCACCAAACACTCATCGCCAGAACCATACCACGGCTCATAGCATCGCCCATACCCTTCATGGCGCCCAGCTTCATGAACATATCCGCGCCGTTGGCAGTGCAGGTCGCGTCGTTCAAGGTGATGCTCTTGGGCTCGTCGACAAAGACGACGCCGTTCTGCACGTACTTGCGGTCGACGGACTGCAGCACGCCGTTCTTAGCGGGGAACTGAGTAACGACGGTGAAGGGCTTCTTGGTGTCGATCTTGAGGCCGAGGCCGTAGAAGTCCTTTGCGCCGTTGCGGTACGAGTTCTTGCCGCAGCCGGGCTTGTCGCACAGGCCGGTTTGGCCGCACTCGTCGCCCTTGCAGGTAAAGAGGGAGGGCTTGCTGCAGGTGTGCGGAGCGATCGAAGTGGCGCGGCTGTTGGCCTCCCAGATGTCCATTTCGTTGCAGCAGACACCGGAGCCGTCGAGGTTGGCCTTCAGCGTCTTTAGTGTACTATCATTGGAAGATGGGAATTGGGGATCTTACCTCGCCATTGACCCACGGTGTGACGAAGCACTGAGCGTCGCAGTATCCAGTGCCAACACTGGCACCTCCAGGGTTCAACTTGGAACGACCACCATCTGCCCTCATCTCAGACAGGTACAGCGCACCGTTCATACCGCAGGGAAGCTTAGAAACATCAACGTCGAAAGAGAACTCCTGGCCCGTCAACTTCAGCATCTCGTACTTCTTCTTGTCCTTGTTAAGCAGGTACGCCCTGGGGCTCTGGAATTTCTTGTCCTTGCCGTAGAAGTCCATGCGCATACTCGCCCCGCTCGTGAAGATACCATAATCGGCATAGTTACTGATGGGCTCCAGGACGCAGTTCTTCGCGCACGACTCCTTGTCCGGGCAGGCGGTGGGGTCGGCGGCGCTGCCCCAGTTGCCACAGCCCTTGGAGGTGTCGTTCTTCTGGTGGATCGAGTGGCTGGCCGAATCGAGCACGATGTAGCTGGTCTGCGGCTTGCAGCCGCCCTTCTTGGTGCACTCGTAGGTGGTGATCTTGGGCTGGTTCTCCTGGCCTTTGCCGAGGGATTGCGCCGCGGCGACGCTCAGGAGCGCGGACGCAATGATGCTGTAATGAACCATTGTGGATGATGGAACTGTCACGAGGAATTGCGTGCTGAGGTTTCGAGTTGGATAGGATGTGCTGTTTTATACTGATGCTCTGCCCTCGACGCCGGAAACCAGGCCCAGCTTTCCGTCTTGCTTCTTTCCTGCTATGGTAGACACCGCTCGCGCAGCTCGTTAGCATGTATCAATGCGGCGAAATTGCCGGCATCGGACTGTCTGCGGACGTTCACATCCAGTCCCCACACTTGCCACGATTGGACGAAACATGTTTTCGAGCTGTAAGGTACGCATTGCCGGCCCGGTAGAACGCTGATTCGAAGCCTCGGCAGCTTCTGCGGTGTGGATTGATTGGGCAGAATAGATTGGGGGTTGTTGCGGGGCCCCATATTTGAGATAGTTGAGCCGCAGGTTCAAATACGAGGCCGGGGTATTTACCCGGATCCTGGTCGCGTAGCGCATGTAATCTACAGGATGCTATGCGCTTTAAATTTGAGGCTGGAATCACATGTCCGAACTCAGTGTGTTACTGAGGTAATGCAGATATGGTGACAGATCCTGTCACGCAATTTCAATATCGGCAGGTTGGGGAATGTTGTTCAGTATGTGAGATGAAGGAGAACAATAAGTCTAACAGTTCAATCCATGGCACTTCGCACTGAAATTTGCAAAACGAAGATCCTCAAGATACTTGGTTATTTAATTTACCTCCATCTAAAACAGATCTTTTCGCTAACAGGGATGCAATGATAAGAGCCCCCGCACCCGTTCCGCGGGTTCACCCTCTGCAGCCACCACATCTCGCCCGGATTCCAGGTTCAGTGGCAAGATCATCTGATCGAGACGACATGGGTCTGGAGACTAGGTGGGGTCGAGTGGCGCTGCGTACTCGAGTGGGGGAAACTCGCTCAATTCGCCTGGAGAAGATGGGTGAGTAGGTCCTTGCTCATGAGGAGTCTTTTCTACATCTGATTCTTGCGTTTCTAATGTCTTTGTTTCGTCCTCTGATGCTTGTACTGAGTCTTCTGGTGAAGATGTTGTATTTTCTGATGCTTGCGAGACGTTGAAGTTATCAACCGTGTCGTTGCGATTGGACTCACCGACTGTGAGCACAGCTGGTAGCGGTAGCGGGTGCTTTAGTTTTTCGATTATGTCAGACATGCTATGGTGGAGTTAGATGATTAATGCTTTAGATAGTTGTAATTTGTGTCAGTGTTTTGGGACATAGGGTGAGAATAGAAGGTATGATTATGATGACAATAGACTCCAAGACACACTAATGTCAATTCCTGCGAGCCGGGACGCACGGTGTAACGGGACAGGTTCTCTTCTAGAAGCTCGGATTGTTTACAACGCGCTTGTACACAGACAATAGCAGTGCGCAATTATTCTAGAGCTTACAATCCTTTAACACATTAGCCTCCAATGCTGAAAAGCGCGTCGTCAATCATGCTGTCGCTTGTTCTGTCAGTGCTGTCTATTGACTCGTCTCTGATACCCCCCTGTTCGTTCGCGACAGCATGCAACTGCGGAATGCTCGGCGGGCTGGAGAGCAAGTCAAGACAGCAAAGCTAAAGACTTTAGCGTCAGAAGGTTAATTTAAAGTGTGGACTGCACAAGCCGGCAGTTTCTCCGTGCTGGCGGCAAGATTGTCAAAACGCGTCCCACCGGCCGTGCGTCTTAAGCGACATTTGCGCAGCAGTAGCGTGCTGAGATGTCTGCGCGGGGCGGTGCGCACTGTGGCTGAGGACTGCGTTCGCCAGTTATCTCGCTTTAGACAGCTTTTATTCCTGGTCTTGCAGGTCATTTCGCACCTGTTGCGCGCGTAGTTCACCGCCCCCACTTTGCGTAATTTTTTCATGCTTCACTTAATTAATTAGACTATCAAGTTATTAATGTTTACTTCTGCATCAAGTTGCTGACAATCCTTAATCCTAGCGCTAGAAGAACTTCAGAGTTATAATTGTATAACCTCTTTAAAGACAATTCCTGTTATAAAGGCCCTTTGCGTAAGTAAGCTCGCCAGCCATCCAGCGTCTTTAGTGACGATTGCGTATCTAGATGTTGTCCGCCAAAGACTTGCTCGCGCGACTGGAAGCATAATTCTATCAAGGCAACAGCCTCCTTATGACAAGACTGCGACCACAGTGTGTAGGCAAGGTTGTGCATGCTGCTCAGCGTGTGCGGATGCTCGTCGCCAAGCACTCTCTTCGTCGTCTCCATCACTTGCACCTCCAGCTTCTCAGCCTCGCTCCATCGCCCTTGGTTCGAGTACGTCGATGCTAGGTTGGCCATGCTGAGAAGCGTGTCAGGATGCTCGTCGCCAAGTACTCTCTTCCTTGTCTCTATCACTTGCACCCCCAGCTTCTCAGCCTCACTCCATCGCCCTTGGTTCCTGTACGTCGCTGCCAGGTTGGCCATGCTGAGAAGCGTGTCAGGATGCTTGTCGCCAAGCACTCTCCTCGTAGTCTCTATCACTTGCACGTTCAGCTTCTCAGCCTCGTTCCATCGCCCTTGGTTCCTGTACGTCGCTGCCAGGTTGGCCATGCTGCTCAGCGTGTCAGGATGCTCGTCGCCAAGTACTCTCTTCCTTGTCTCCATCACTTGCACGTTCAGCTTCTCAGCCTCGTTCCATCGCCCTTGGTTCCTGTACGTCGCTGCCAGGTTGGCCATGCTGCTCAGCGTGTCAGGATGCTCGTCGCCAAGTACTCTCTTCCTTGTCTCCATCACTTGCACGTTCAGCTTCTCAGCCTCGTTCCATCGCCCTTGGTTCCTGTACGTCGCTGCCAGGTTGGCCATGCTGCTCAGCGTGTCAGGATGCTCGTCGCCAAGTACTCTCTTCCTTGTCTCCATCACTTGCACGTTCAGCTTCTCAGCCTCGTTCCATCGCCCTTGGTTCCTGTACGTCGCTGCCAGGTTGGCCATGCTGCTCAGCGTGTCAGGATGCTCGTCGCCAAGTACTCTCTTCCTTGTCTCCATCACTTGCACGTTCAGCTTCTCAGCCTCGTTCCATCGCCCTTGGTTCCTGTACGTCGCTGCCAGGTTGGCCATGCTGCTCAGCGTGTCAGGATGCTCGTCGCCAAGTACTCTCTTCCTTGTCTCTATCACTTGTACGTTCAGCTTCTCAGCCTCGTTCCACCGCCCTTGGTTCCTGTACGTCGATGCCAGGTTGGCCATGCTGCTCAGCGTGTCAGGATGCTCGTCGCCAAGCACTCTCTTCCTTGTCTCCATCACTTGTACGTTCAGCTTCTCAGCCTCGTTCCATCGCCCTTGGTTCCAGTACGTCGCTGCCAGGTTGGCCATGCTGCTCAGCGTGTCAGGATGCTCGTTGCCAAGCACTCTCCTCGTAGTCTCTATCACTTGCACGTTCAGCTTCTCAGCCTCGTTCCACCGCCCTTGGTTCGAGTACGTCGATGCCAGGTTGGCCATGCTGCTCAGCGTGTCAGGATGCTTGTTGCCAAGCACTCTTTTCGTAGTCTCCATCACTTGCACGTTTAGCTTCTCAGCCTCGTTCCATCGCCCTTGATTCCAGTACGTCGATGCCAGGTTGGCCATGCTGCTCAGCGTGTCAGGATGCTCGTCGCCAAGCACTCTCTTTGTAGTCTCCATCACTTGCACGTTCAGCTTCTCAGCCTCGCTCCATCGCCCTTGGTTCGAGTACGTCGATGCCAGGTTGCCTATGCTGAGAAGCGTGTCAGGATGCTCGTCGCCAAGCACTCTCTTTGTAGTCTCTATTACTTGCACAAACAGCTCTCCGGCTGCGTTATATCGACCATCACTGTACAGGGCCATGCCACACTTCCATGCAAGATCCCATCTCTCCTTGTTGTTATCATTCTGGCTGTGTGACAGAACGTACTGTGAGTGCGGAAGCAATCGTCTCCACTTGCTTCTGTTACTGTGGTCGTCGTTCGGAAACACCTGGAGTAGCTGTGTGGTTGTGCGTTGGATCCATTCTTGGAGCTGTCCCTTCGCCTGCAGCCTCTTTCGCAGCGCAGCATGGACGAGTCGATGAACATCAAGTGCTGACTCAGCAGGTCGCCTAGTGATGAGCGCATACCTGTCAAGTACCTTGATGGCGTCTTCACGGGCCTGCGGCGAAGCTGCCACCAGAAGGTCGAGCGAGATGTCCGTTCGATCTACACATGCAGCGAACCAGAGATACTCTGCAGCAACGGCGTTGCTCTGCCGGACTTTACCTATAGAGAGAGATAGTGTAGCAGCTACAGCCTTTCTCAGTCCCAAATCTCGTTGCTCGCCATCAGATAGGTCATCACCCTTCTCGAGAGCTGCTCCTCTGTGCTCATCTAGCCGTGCTTGGTACTGCTGCACTGTCATTTTGCCTGCGTTCATGCACGCTGCCGCTTGCGACACTGCTAAAGGCAGATGCGATAGCTCTCTAAGCAAGTGTATGGCTCCCTGCTGCTCAGCGTTCGACAGCGGCCTTGTTAGCCGGTTTTGCAGCATCTTCAGCGCTGTGTCCGGCGTCAGCTCATGCAGCGCTATAACATGTTGTGGCGCAAGCGCCTCAGCTATATCGCTTTCTGTTGTTGTGAAGATGACGGAGCACAGCTTAGAGCGCGGCAGAAACTCGGCCAAGTCTGCAGTTTGTGTCATAGACGAGCCACTACGCTGTGCAGCTATGCCCTCGGCGTTGTCGAAGACTAGCAAACACTGCCTCGTGCTCACCTCTACAACACAGCGCTTCACGATCTGCTTTATGTCTGCCTGGTCATTGTCACAGCCAGGAACACTAAGCTTCTGCGCAACGCTTGCATACGACCGGTAGAGGCTGTCTGCGTCGCTGGCATCTATCCAAAATACAGAGCAGTTCTTGTTGTTCAGTCTTGTTCTGTAGGCAGCCTCAAGCGCGAGCTGCGACTTGCCTGTTCCGCCGGGCCCAACGACTGCTAGCATAGTAGTAGTCTGCTTATTAATAAAGAGCGCTGCTTGTAGTTCAGCGAGCTGTGGCTCGCGGCCCACGAACAGCTCGTTTCGTGAGAACGGAATAAGTGATGGTGCACTACTGCCAACTGCCTCTAGTTCGCCCTGCAGTCTTCTCATTGCGCTCTCCTTTCCTTCTCCATACGTCGTCGGCATAGAGACGCCAAGAATACCAAGCAGGCAATACACAATGTCCTCTTCCTCAGTTGTTGTGCGATTCTCAGCCCACCGCCTTCGTTCAGATGTGCTAAACTGGTCTAAAGGACAGTTGCGCAGTGCTGTGAGCGGTATGCCAGTGCGATCGTGTAGAAGCTGTTCAAGTGACGCTTTGTCGCCTATGCGCCGTCCTTCACGCGAGAAGAACTCGACTGACACTGGCGCGATCAGCTCTTGGAGCGTCCATCCTCGAGTGAACCATGTGCTTGCGCGAAACGACTTCTCCCAGTCCCTGCGTTTGGGTGCTTTCGTTGCGGTGAGAAGCGAAGACTGCGACAAAAAGGCGTAGCATTGTTTCGCGTTCTTGTGACAACGAGACATCGAGTCGGTCGCCCTCAAGCGTTCGCTGCTGCGCTGGGATGCATCCATCACAGAAGGCACTGAGACGTCTGACAAGTATACGTAGCATCGGACCGCGTTCTGGTACCACTGGAACATCAAGTTAATCGCCTTTGACCGCTCGTTCTTGTCCCATCTATCGATGCAGCATGTGTCGATCCAGAAGTACCGCAGCCCGTCTTTAGCTGCTTGTTCGGCGCAAAACCTGAGCTTTTGGTATCCCTCTCGCTTGTGTTTATAGTTTCTATTTGATATGTCTTCAATAAGGGTCTCGGAGTCGCTCCATCGGTGCGATAGGATGGCGTAGGGCGGGATCGACTTGCCGCGGAAGTCTGTCAAGATCAGCCTGTCCTGCGCGTCAAAATGAAGAAGCCGCATGGCGCTCGCTGATGGACGCTCAGTCTAGGGGCAAAGGGTCCGCGAGTGGCCTCTGTGTTAGTGAGAGGTAAGGTATGTAGTTGCGATAACGCAGAGAAGGCGGCCTGGCCAGGCAGTGCATGCAACCAGGCTGAAGGTGCTGGTGGCTGCGCCAAGCACCCTGCGTCCTGCGCCGCCATGCCTCAGAGGGCAGTAACGTTGTTTGCGTTATACGACTCATCTTGGAGAAGCGCACATGTGGGCGAGGTGCCAGCAGATAGGGCAGATCTGCTGCGATAGTTGTTGTCGTGGCCTCTCGCGTGGCTGTGACGAGGCGAGCACGACAACGGTTACTTGCTCGACCGGGAATAAGGTCTCCCTGAGGCTGCAGTCGTCAGCCACAGCGTGCACTGCCTCGCAGACGTTTCAGCACGCTAAAGCCGCTAAATATCGCTTAAGACGCACGGCCGGTGGGACGCGTTTTGACGATCTTGCTGCCAGCGCGGAGAAACTGCTAGGTTGTGCAGTCCACACTTTAGATTGACCTTCTAAGGCTGCAGCTGTAAACTTTGCCGTCTCAGCTTCTCTCCTAGCCCACCGAGTTTCTTTTGAACACGTCTTGTCGCGAATTGACATGGGGGTATTAGATAAGTGTTAGTAGAAGGACCTTACAGAATGAGCGACAGCACACTCAACGATGCTATTGATGTTGCCGGCATCTAATCTGGTAAAAGGCGGAGAACCGCCGAATTGATAGGCACCGAAACTGTCGTTTTCCAGGCGTGGTGTGGGTAGACCGGGTATCCGAAGTAAAAAGTGTCCCGTTATACTGTGCGTCCCGGCACGTAGGGATTGACATTATATGAAATGTTGCGATCAACAAGCCGCGTTGTGAAGCGAGTTTACGATATTATGATCTACTGTTCGTCCACAACGTAACTTCTGTCAGATTTTGACTCTAGTTTTGATCAAGCATTAGTTAATAAATGTTAGATCAAGCAATTTGTATTTCAAGAGACATATCAGAAATCAAACTTGACGTATTAACGGATGAGACTTATTTTACGTATATTTACTCAATTAGGGCCTTAAATCTTCACAAAACTTTTATTGCAGTACCGTTACCATCCAACTGAGCATATATCTACATATGGAAATTCAGAATCTCTAAAACCGAAATGGAGTACCAGACGCTTTCTGTTCACTCAACTCTTATCGGACAGACCATGGCCATGGCATCTGAATTCCCAGATCTCCCTCTCCTCCTTCACGTTCCAGACGTGTTGGACGAGCGCTTTGAACACTATGACCGACTGCGCCATGTTTCTGGTAAGCAAGACGAAGCGGTTGCAAATCCTTCGTGCCACCGAAACGGCGTTTGGCAAGACGAAGTGGTTGCAAGTCCTTCCTACCATCGAAACGGCGAGGCTTACGCTTAGTTTCATTCTCTGGCTGGCTGTTTGTCTCTGTCACAACCGTGGGTAGAGTATCTGGCCGAACATTCGTCTCATTCATAGCCGTTGGTAGATCTCCTGGCTGGCTACTCGCCTCACCCACATCTGTAAGTGGTGAGTTGACCAGAGTCGCCGCAGATGACTGACAGGTGGCTGAGAGTTCTGACAAAGCGTGGCCATGCTCAACATCAGAGGGCTTTTTGCGCCGACCGAAGCAAGCACGGCCGTGTGAGTGCATGTTAATGATAACGTACAGAGCGAAAGCAAGGGCGTCCGCGGCCAAGAATATCCAAAAGAATATGGCCTTTCCTTCCATCGTGTGGTTTTTGACTGATCGGTTGGATGATGTGCTGGTTGATTTCAAGGTCGATATGAACGTCAAAAAGCTGTAGCGAGAATTACGAGGTGTATAGGATGGGTTTTCTCGAAGTATACTGAAGTTAATGTTGCTAATATTGTGAGGGTACAGGATCGCTCACGATGTCATCGTACAAAGAAATCGAACAATGGCAATCCCATCGTTGTAGCATGCTTTACTCATATGCTTTGTTCACGAGGATTAAGCGCGTCTAGAGATTGGATTCTAACAAGATAGACAAAGAGAAAGCACCACTTGGGCAAATTAGGCTAGACACAGTCCGGCACGCAAGATATAGCTGACCACACACACACATGTGAGATCGCGAACGACAGAATACCAGCACCAACTATATTCGATCATTTATCCTCTACCTTCTACTTTTTCACATGTTCCAGATAAGATGCAGTAGGCAACTTCTTCCTTGTCCCGATGACAAAATCCAGAAAGCAAGTATACATAGGAATGAATATGAGGTTCCGTACTTCGAAGCGTGTAGTTGAAGTTTCATTCACATGGAGACGAAATAAAAGACGGATGCTAGCCATGAACTCTTGCACGAGTAGCTGATAAAAACTCCGCTCCTCGTCCTACTGCACAAGATGGCGACATTGAGTAACCAACAGGTACTTTGACCACGGGCTAAGCCCGAGGTCGCACGTTTTAGATTGTAGTCTGTGATCGAGTGATAGCACCAGTAAGAACAACGTGGAAACTTTACAGGGGGAGCGCGTCCACTTCTCTACCGCATATTCGCGTCAGTACGAAACCAATGCAGCAGCCTGAATTATACACGACCCTCTGGCCGTAGTATGCTCATCATTTTTTCATAGCTTTCTACAAAATTTTAGTTATGGCTGCCCGAGAGTAACTTAAGGATGTAGCCGGATGTAGCGTTTCACACCCTTCCGCAGCCGTAATATGTGTGGAAGATCTTGCGTAGGGAGCTTGGGCGATTATTTGTGAGCCGTTTTTGCTTGAGTAAAGCTAAAATAGGTTATACTCGCCGTTTGAGACCCTAGGCGAAACTCGGAGCTGATTCATTGTTTTATTGTTTGACTGGGTCGGGGTGTCACTGCCGGCGGATGGTTTGATATTTGGCCGTATGTTACAAGAAGCTTTATTGCGGTTGCAGTACCTACCAAAGTAGACGCCGGTTCAATCCAGTCATAAATGTCAGGAAGATAGGCGAAAATTTGATGACTACCAAGAGTATAGATCCGCATAGTTCTGAGCCATCAGATTAGCAAGTGATAGTGTCCTTTTGTTTTCGGCTACGTGTGCTAACCAACTAAATACGTGTAACTCCCACTCCGCTGTCTCTGGCCAGCTGCATGGTCGTTGTTCGCAATGGAAGCACATGTGCACACACTCGAAGATTCAATTCGAAGTATAAATTCTGCTGACGTCGTTTTCGTTCATGCGAAAAAACCCTTCCTGAAAAGAAATCGTATCTTTAGAATCCAGCTGGGTTCTTGCTCCAGCCATCAGATCGTGGAGTGTTATGCAAGAATACTATACCGACCGCGCCTACAGCGCTTGGGCTCGTTCTCAAATACCACAAGTCATATATCCCTACTACGACGACTACGACGAAAAATTGGCGCATGGTCTGCAAAGACGACTTTCCAAAGCCTATCGTTCTGGGCATATCGGGGTCGCAGAAGATTCCGACGAGGAGAGCGATCTCGAAAAAGCTACGAAAAAACACATTGAAGCAACAACAGAGCTGGACACAGCGAAGAGGGAGTCAGAGAAAACTAAAAGGGTGTTGGATGAGTGTGAAGCCAAAGTACGAGCTGCAACCGACAGGCTTGAGAAGGCAAAAAGGGAGTTGCGCCGTCTTCGATATGCATATCGATGACATATGGTGGTGCTGTTGATCTTTGGAGCTCTGCCAAGCTAGGTCTGGAGTCTGGGGCGAAGACTCCGTTTGCGTAACTTGGTCAGTTTGAATATAATGGAAAGATGTGCTGGTGGTGTGGCAATGTAACGTGTGTAGCATGAAAATCAGATCGTGAACGTATGAGCGTGTGCAAATTACATGGAGTAACTTCGAAACACAGCCTTTCACCAATCAGGCGTAGGTCACGTTGTATGTCACTGCACACAACCATGAGCTTGTTGTACTCTGATAAATATCCACCGTCAGAGCTTGACGCCATTGATGATCAAAGAGAAGTCTTCCAAAGTCAACGGCCGCTTCCCACGTATCCTGCCAGCTGTTCTTGTCGTGTAGACGTTCGCTAGCCTGTGACTGTTTGCATTTCGTCAGCACAGGTCGATTGCAATTTCTGACAATGGTTCCTATCTGAAAGCCTAGTCTTCACCAGAGTGCCCCTCACGATCTTTCCTACATAACAACCCTCGTACTCATGCAGAGTCTAATAACGCTCTTTCGTGTGACGGTACCACAACCACAGATTTACCTCATCGTAGATCCGACAACCTGGGACACAAGCGTTTGGATCAAAGTGGAACTGCATGCGGGGTTGAGTCTTCAAATAACGATCTGGATGCGGAATTTTCGACCAGCGATTGGCATCCAGATTGTTACCGGAATGTCGGAATATCTGAGAGTAACAAGCCCCGCTCATCCATGGCGTCTGTGTTAAGTAGCAACAAGCCGCCACGAGCTGCAGCTCTGCTGCGCTTGACGCGGAGCGATAAAATCACATTGGGGGGAGTCTAAACAAGCACGATGACAACCGTACGTAGAGATGGGAGACTGGAATACGTATCACGTCTTACTAGAACCCTCGTGTCACTATACAGCTGTTTGACTGCATGGACTTCGTGACACTAATAAACCACCGGGTGTTTCGCGTCAGAAGACGGTGTGTGAAGTGATTGTATGCAATTAAATGTGGCTGTTGGAGATTATAAAGGTAGCAAACGGCGAGTTCTCGCAAGCAAAATACAAACATCTAAAACGACATGCTGCAAAGCATAATCAAAGCTACCACTAAGGCTCGACGTACACTCCACAATCAATTTGCGGGCCCTGTGTCACGCGTGGCATATACCACATTGAATCCACCGAGCGAGCTAGCGGTCTTCAGAGGAAACAAGACTATCGGTAGATACAATAAGCAAACGCTAATTTCGATGCTGATATATGTCTAATAGATCAGTAGGTACAGCTTCCGATCGCGTAGCAGGACATGATGATTCACGTGCAGGTCCATATGGGGTCGAGATGCCAGTCCCATAGAATGTAGAGTTGGATGCGACTTCAAGTACGAAGTACGGAGAGGAAGAATTTCAGAAGTCAAAGTCCATCAGCGATAAGAATGATAAGCCCAATGGCGAGACGAGATAACCCTGCCTCATCCAATGCTTTATGTGGTAGTCTCTAAGCGATGAAAAGCGCCGAGAGTTGTACCACAGAGCCAGATTGCAGGATTGTACCGAGAAGCATTGGCCTCGCAACTGGGACATGGACAGCGGTTGAAACATCTTGTAATGAAGTATGGGGAAGGCGTTTGGTCCAATGATTGGAATTAATAAGTGTAATGGGTCGTACTGTGAGATAAAAATTTGATGTCGATGTCAGTTCTTCAACGAGTCCTTGGTCTCCATACTGATTTATTAATTGTACCAGATGTATCGATTTGCGTTGCAGAACCGTGTAATGCGCGTTCCAAAGAGCGCCCAGTTTTGTTTTTATTCAATCACTATGCAGCCATGTATTGGTGACTGTGTCTCGTCGTAATCGAATGACCTTGCGAGGTGTAGCAGCGCTCAATCCGTCATTAGATGAAGGGCGGACAGAGCTGATGAGCAATACCTCCTGCAAGCTTTGAAGAACCTTCTCGTGCGATTGGTGATGACCGGGAGGTGCAACAGCGATTCTGCGAATGGCCTCCTTGTGGTGCACAGGAATACACCCCAAGCCCTTTGCCGTGACGAACTGGTCCAACGTAAACGCATCTTCGAAGGCCCAGACCCACAATTTGAAAGGTAGTAGAGACGTGTCCTGGTACATTTGGCGACAGACGCGGCCCAGGGTAGTGACCCCTGTGTGGAACGGCACTGCATTTGAATGGAGATCACGTGGAGAACAGTCCAGAAGTGGCTGAATGTCGCTGAAACAACTGTATGAGTACCCGGTTGGTGAGAAGATACCGGCCCAATTCATCCGAACATGCACGACACAAGTTCCGACAACATAGCTATAGATCTGGGAGCGAAGCTCGGTTGGTAACCGGAGGAGCGGAGGTTGTTCCGAAGCTTCAGAAACAGGCGTCACTGGCTCATTGGGAGCGATTGGGGCTGTAGGTGAACAGGCAGGGACTTGGCTACGACAGAAAGTTTCGAAGAGCGACATGATCTGATGATGTTGTATGACCGAGACAGAACAGTATGAAAAGGCAGGAGCATCGATTGCGGAGGAAGGGAGATCGAGCGATTCGTTCATGACGCTTGACTACTTCAGGCCTAGCTGCGATTGCTGTCAAAGACATGACTATCCAGCCGATATGATCTTATTTTATTGCTCAAGCAATCATCATAGAATCAGCCATTTAAACATCCTTCAAACAGCCATCTAATCCGCACTGGATAGTGCGATTACCCATTCGATACGGTGCAGATGAGATCATCAGGTTTTGCTGCAACTTGCCTCCGCCGACTGGTCTCTTCATCTGCATCGCGCTAATCCGTTGCCCGATGCGTCCTCTGTGCTAATGCACAGCAACGACCTGGTCCTTCGCCAAAACCTTCTTCGCGTTCTCAATCCTCTCCAGCTCAACTTCTTTCTGCTTGTCGTCCAGATCGTCAGGCAAAGTACCGAGGGCACGCTCACCGAACAGCAAATCAATGTCCTCGAGAGATTTCTGCTTCGTTTCCTGGAGCGGTCAGCTACCATCATCTATGTTCTCGATCGTAAAAACTTACCTTGTAGAAAAAGAAAACAACCGGTAGTGTGATAAGCAAATTCCACGCCACGAAGATCAGGTAAAACTTCCACTGCGTGCGTCCAAGGCCGATGGGAGAGACCTGCGACCACACCGTACCGACAAGCCAGTTGCCAATACCAGTTGCGAAAGCCGAGCCGCGTCCACGAATGCTCAGCGGCATGATCTCAGAGGCGTAAACCCACGAAATGGGACCGAATGACATACTGAAGATGCAGGAGACTAGGAACAAGAAGAACACTCCTGCGGCGGACAGGGCGTCCCTACGCGATCCAGTAGCTGCGCCGACTTGCGACCCTACTGCGGCTTCGCAGATCAGAGCGATGCTGATACCAATCGTACCGATGAGCAACGGCTTTCTGCGTCCAACTCGATCAAGGATCAAGGTGATAAAGATGAGGTTGCAGATCGGACCAACAAGGTTGTAGATGCTAGTTACGAGCAGTGCTCGGTCGCCTTCGATACCCAGATTCTCGTACATAATGGTCGAGTAATATCCAATGACGTTGATGCTAAAAAGTCTAGTCAGCGCCGACATCTCGCATGCTTGAAGTTCTTACCCAGTCATCTGCCCAAAGAGCTGTATCGACGTTGCATGCAGCAAACGTGTGCGCCAAGGCTTAACTTTGAACATGATCGCCCACCCAGGGGCAGTGATCGCCTTCTCGGCTTCAATGGTAAGCCTCATTTCATTGAATTCTCGCTCTATCCAATCCTCGTTGGTGCCATCAAAATGCAGCTTGCGCAGCACTTGCATCGCCTCCTCGTTGCGATCAGTTTCGCAAAGATATCTTGGAGACTGGCTCAATATCAGTAGGTTTGCTTCGGAATGGTCCAGTAAACTTACTTCTGGGAAGAACATAATACCACAGATGATTAGCAGGCAAGGTACGCATTGGAAAGCGAGAGGAAAACGCCAGGAAAATGAGTTGGTCTCTGGGACCTTGGAGGATCCGTACCCAATCCACGTCGAGACAATGAACCCAATACCAATCATCTGCTGGGCTATACCTACGATCATGCCTAATTACATGTCAGTATGCATTCAACCTTGCAAGAAGCTCGCCTTACCTCTTATCTTCGGATGTGCGCATTCTGACTGATAAACAGGCACGGACATGGACAAGATGCCGACAGCCCAGCCAGCCATAATGCGTCCAACAAGGACCATGCCAAGGTGTTGGGCTGCGCATTGCAAAATGGCGCCAATCAGATTTATCACCGCTCCGACCATGATTGTCTTCCTGCGACCTAGACTATCCATCGTAAACCCTCCCCTGTCTGCGGTCAGTCACTATTCCGGTTCTTCGATCATTAGCCTACATCAGCGAGCCGAACACCGCCCCTCCGGAAAATGTGGCATTGATAGCGCCTATGATGTTGGATTTTGGGTCAGTGTTGAAGAAATTCAGAAAGTGCGGCGACTGGATGACAATGGTCATGACGCCAGAGTCGTAGCCAAACAAGAAGCTTCCATTGGCTACGAACACCGCCAGACAGACGTTGTAGAAGAGGCCCATGTTGGCGACTGGGCTTCGACAAACAACAATCAGATGATAGGAGATCCGATAATACAACAATGGTCTACAAGAGGCGGCACACGAGGTTTTAAACAAGGCCGACAAGAACGAAGTCACGTCCTTAGGTACGCTGATCCTGCATGTTACACCACATCACAGAAGTTCGGACCCGGACCAACGCTCCTAGATCCCTTCCTCGGGCTGCATGCGCGCGAGCAGATTGTGATTTTTCCAAAGCTTATTGATCCCCGCGACGAGAATCTGGGGTCAGAATAGGATAGTTGGGGTACAGTAGCGTACGCGGGGCAGCAGTCGGCGGTTGGATATGCTTGATTTCCCGCCAATCGACGGCACGGGTTCTTCGCTCCTCACTTGTTCGCTTCATCAATACCCGGCGGCTATACTTCGAAGTAGTGTTGTACGTCTATAACGACAACAACATCTGATCGGAGCACTGTTTCGCGTTTGTGCAGCTGTTTGCTAACTACTTTAGGTGTGCGATTGCTGCTCCGTCTCCGTGCCCTATTCGTAGCAGTGCTTGGGCGGCCCGCTCTCCTATCCAAGTTTAGAGACTTTCCATTCGCCGCTCAAGGCGTCCAAGCCTATCAACTTCTCATCCCAATCGACCTCCAGTGTGCCCTTCGCATCGCCGTTGGTATCCACAAGCACAGCTTTGTCACCTCCTTTGGCGCCGTACAGGCGTACCTCACCGCCAGAGTTCAACCAGTCATAGCCGAAACCTCCGGAACCCTCTGCCTGACCAAGAACTAAGATAGTCCCTTCTCGGACGTACAAGGGTGTCTGTAGGAATCCGTACTTCTCTCGTATCCATCTGCCGCCCGGGACCTCCTTGCCATCCCAGAAGTTGAACCAACGACCTGGTGGCAGGTAGATCTCAGCGCTGCCGTCCTCTTCAAAGACTGGGGCAGCCAAGATTTGACTGCCGACCATGAATTCACGATCGCAGTACCACGATGTGGGGTCATCTGGGAACTCGAGAGCAACTGCGCGCACACTTGTGGGCCAACCACTTGCGACGCTCTCGATAGACTGAGCATATAGATATGGCATAAGCTGGCGCTTCAGCTGAACCCAGTGTCTAAGGACGTCTGTGCAGTTTTCCGGCTCTGTAGAAGAGTTATCCACCAGCCAGGGCACGCGATACGAGTTCGAACCATGGAGACGGCTGTGCGAATTGAGCAGACCAAAGGCAACCCAGCGCTTGTAGATCCACGGGGGAGGTTTTCCCTCGAACCCACCAATATCGCTTGTCCAGAAGGCGAAAGAAGCCAGTCCAAGACTGAGCCCTCCTCGTACCGATTCTGCGAGAGCTGCAGGCGTGGACTCGCAGTCACCGCCCCACTGGAGTGGGAATCGCTGCGAGCCAGCGCAAGCAGTTCGAGCAAACAAGATAGCATCGTTTTTGCCGAATCTCTTCTGTACCGCTTCATACACCAGCTTGTTGTAGATAAAGGCGTAGTAGTTGTGCATGCGACTTGGATCCACGCTCTTATCATGCCACTGTACGTTCTTAGTGGGAATACGCTCACCAAAGTCGGTCTTGATGGAATCGACGCCCATGTCGAATAATTTGTCCATGCATCCACTGAACCACTCGCACGCTTCGGGGTTGGTGAAGTCCACCACGCCCATGCCCGTCTGCCACAGATCCCACTGCCATACGTCGCCGTTGGTTTTCTTGAGGAGGTAGCCCTTCTCGGCAGCATACTTGAAGACCGGACTGGCTTGTCCTACATAGGGATTGGTCCAGACTGAGACCTTGTTGAACAAGCCAGCCTCCTTTCCACGCTGTATCTGTCCTTTGGCGTCTGGGAAGTACTCGGGATCCCAGACAAAGTCGCACCAATGGAAAGCGCGGAGCCAGAAGCAATCGAAATGGAAGACTTCCACTGGGATTTTCGACTCCGCCATACGAGAAACGAAGTGGTTGACTGTGTCCTCATCGTACGAGGTAGTGAAGGATGTACTTAGCCAAAGACCATACGACCAAGCTGGGACACGGTTTGCTTTCCCTGTCAAGATCGAGTACTTGGTCAATACTTCCTTTGGTGTCGGCCCGTAAATCAGGTACCTGCCACACGTTAACGGGATGTATATGTAACTTGACCGCGGATACTCACCACTTCAGACGTTGGCCCTCCACAGTAGTTTGCAGCCTCGAGCAACGCTCGGACCCAATCTCCAGATCGATCTTGTCCGGCGTATCGATAAAGACACCATATCCTCTGGAGCTCAACCAGAACGAAATATTCTTGTAGGCCTGCTCGCTGGAGGTCCCGCCATCTTCATTCCAGACCTCGATATTCTGTCCGATCTTGTTCCAAGCACCAAACCTCTCGCCCAGACCGTGGATAGATTCGCCCACGCTTAGCTCCGTCTGGGTGAATACGTAGTGCTTGTGTGCGCTGAGATCCTCAACCTGCTTCGGATTACTCAGAGCAGGTGAGTAGGCCAGACCAACACTGCGGTGGAGAAGAGAAGTCAGGTGTTTCGAACCGTCGGTAGCATGGAACTTGATGTCGAATGTGTGGTCATTCCCACTTATTGTCGCACTAAGTGATCCAGAGGTTAAGGTGGTTTCCTTTCCTTCGGCGCTTTTCTTGATCGCGCCATCCGATTCGGGGCGACCGTCCGGGAACAGGTCGAAGTCAGGTCCCAGTCGCCTTGCACCAGCGTGATGAGTGACCTCGAGAGATATGACACCATCAAACTGCGCCTCCAGCTCGACGGAGAGAGTTGCAAGATTGAGCGTGTCGCCTCGGGAAAAGATCTTCTTAGTGGGTGCAAGAAGAGTGACGGATTTCTGCTCCTCGTGTGCAGTAACCGAGTACACCTCTTCCGCATGCTGGACTGTGAACTGGTCATTGACCAACCACATACCTACACAGTGTCAGTGCGATCCTTGCTCGCCGAGGTGCAGGCTCGTACCATCACGGAACTTCATGTTGGCCGTTACGAGTCGTGAAGCCAGATGTGAGCCTCAGAAGGTATACACAGAAAGCCCTTCCACAACCCAACATCTTTAAACATAGATGCCCTACCGTTACCCCAAAGCGAGAAGTGACGCGCTCGGGCCTGCGGGCCGTCCCCTTCCTCTAGCACCGTGGTGTGTGGACGGAAGATTCGGTGGCTGCTGGGCCGAGTCTGCTCACGAAGCGGGGACAGGACGGCCTACCCAAACAGGCAACACGCCTACCCATCCATGCTAACTTGAAAGGAATCCCAACCTCCGTGCAGCAGTGCTAACTGGCTGCAGCCCACGCCGCACGACTCCATGCAGGGCTTCTCGAATGAGCCGCGTGCCGCAACTGACGTGGGCCCTTCCCATTGTTCTCCCTGTTTGCTTTTGCCGCAGCTACCGCGCCGCGCGTTTGTAGGTGCCGCCGACCTGCATCTTGGATTCTCACTGCCGACCCCACCTCGCGTCGACGTCCGAAGTGCTCCTGAGTTGCTCTGGCAGCCACTTCCCAACCTACAATCCTGCCGCGGACGTGTGCTGTTGCTGTTTCCCTTGATTGCGCTAAGATCATCGTAGACGGCGAAGAAGCCCCGGACATGTACCAATGATGTTCCGCAACGATATGCACGTCAGGACGCACCGAGCGGGCACGACTCGTGTATTTATTGCTGAAGTAGACGCGGACAATGCTGAATGGACAGCTAACCCTTAGCAAGGGGGCGTCGAACTTGTTGCGGAACGTACCGCAAGGAGGCGTTGGAGGCGTTGGAGGCTCATACCTCACTTATCACGACTCTGTCATTCGATAAACAATTGACAGGTGTCTTCGAATGGAGCGCTTTCATATCTCGCTCTGGGCGGGCAAACTCAGCTCCTCGTCACACCCGTTCTTCTAACAGTACTCACACCTACATCGGCTCTTATCGACCTCCTGAAGGCACCTTCTCGGCAGTGATCCACCAACTCGGACCGACCTTAAAAGTCCTGTTCCTAACATCGGGGATTTAAATACTTTTACCTCCCTCTCCACCACCAGCTATTCGCAGCTTCTACCGCCAGCAGACCACAAGACAATG
The DNA here is from genome assembly GCA_002116315.1 of Epicoccum nigrum. NCBI lineage: Eukaryota > Fungi > Ascomycota > Dothideomycetes > Pleosporales > Didymellaceae > Epicoccum > Epicoccum nigrum. Next base: position 2,862,270 of record KZ107839.1, read on the forward strand.
GCCCTCACAATCCTCATGTTCTACACCCGCCGGCCAGACTTCACGCCCGAGCAATTCCGCGAACACATGGAATCCAAATACCTGCCTATCGTCAAGGAAGTCATGGGTCCTCACAGCCCCCAGACAACCACTCTGCGCTACATCGAGCGCTGCGGCTCCGGCTTCGGCGACAGGCTGGGTGCAACGCTCGCCTCAAAATACAAAAACCACCCCGACCTGCCTGTATGCCTGGTGGGGCATCCCAAGGATCTGGGCTGGGATGCGATGGTGGAGATGTCGTTCAAGGACGATTTGCATCTGATGCAGGGGTATGCGGCGACGAATAGTGCGGAGGGCCAGAAGATTCGAGACGCGGAGGACGAGTTTACGGTGCCGGATGCTATGAAGGTGGTATTGATGGATCGGTCGGTGGTTACGGAGAGTAATGCGTGATGGGATAAGACTGGTGAGTGGTACTCTGCATAGTCGCGTCTGAAATATCTGGCTACGCTGTTAAACGCAGTGGAGCGCAAGTGCAAAACCGACGAGCCCGAGGAAGTCGGACATCAAAGCTGACTGCGCCACAGATAATAGTCAGGAGCGTAGCGTACGCCCTACCAACACAACTGCATGTAACTCTGTCCGCCAAAGACATTTCTTGGCAGCAATCCTTCTCCAGTGTAAACAAGACATCTGATTTCTACTGGATTCAAGTTCGCACCGCAGACTCCGCGGTCGCGGACGCAAAAGAGCCTCTCAGCGGACGAGCGAAGGGGCCGGTTCCCCCCAGACGGGTCACGGGTCGCAGGAACGACCAGGTACTTTGAGCTTCGCTTCGCACCACCACCAAGTTGAGTAGAAAGGGCACTGTGTATCAAAAAATTGCGAAGTCTATAGCGTGAGAAAGCAGTCTGTTTCAAACCTCGCCGGTCGTCTTCCACTCTTCCCCTTTCCTTGAGTGCCTATCTATGCAACTGCAAAGGGTGAGAGGCTTAGCCAAATAGCGACCTACCCCACGGAGCAAACCAAGATGTACATCCGCACTGAAGCACTACAGCCCGTGCTTAACCGCTTCTACATATCCAAGTCTCTGAGACATCGCCTGCCACGCCCAACCAGCGCACGACCTTCTTTGCAGAAGTCTCCAACCACTCCACTCACAGTCCCTACACACAACCCACCATCAGCTCGGCGCACCGCGAACAAAAGAAACCCACATACGAGCACGAAACGATCGGGCCTGACAAAACACAGACGCAAAGGCCATCCAACCCCTCTCAATCAGACCAAGCTGTCAGCCACACCACACCACTCCACTCCACTCCATCCTCGCCGGGTAAACCGATCGCGAAGCGTTGCCACCAGCCAACCCTCCCTCCAGCTCCCCACCACGCATCCCCACTCACCCGCTCCCACGCCCAGATCCCTCCCCGCCTTGTCAAAGCGCGAGATCGCCACCCTTCCTTGCCTCAAGGCCCGGAATCCCACACCCTCGCCCACCCATCCCACACAAAAGCATGTCCCTAGAGAGAGAGAGATCCACACCGCACGGCGAGTGCTCATTTCCCAAAACGACAGCGAGGCCGATCTAGCCGGCGGGAGATGTTGGGTTTTCGAGCAAGAAAGGGGGGGAAGGGGGGCTGCGACGCAAACGTTGGTAGAGCAGGGTAGGGTGACGTCGCCGTAGGGACGCGGCGGGGGCCTTCCCGCCCGTTGAGCTGGTGGGTATGGGGGCTGATAATACTGTAAGGGGGTTTTCTGCGACGGGGGGGGGGGGGGGGGGGAGTGGCAATTCTATTATAGTGGTTCGGAGGGGGGGTGGGGGGCGGGGGGTCGCTCGTGGGGCGAGGGGGGGGGGGGTGGGGGCGTTGTCGACACAGTGCGTGTGCACAGCGAGGTACTGGGCACATCC